>OZ019969.1:44882137-44909190 GCA_963970395.1 Ephialtes manifestator | reverse complement strand
GAACCTAAAGAACCTAAAGAACCTAAAGAACCTAAAGAACCTAAAAGAACCTAAAGAACCTAAAGAACCTAAAGAACCTAAAGAACCTAAAGAACCTAAAGAACCTAAAGAACCTAAAGAACCTAAAGAACCTAAAGAACCTAAAGAACCTAAAGAACCTAAAGAACCTAAAGAACCTAAAGAACCTAAAGAACCTAAAGAACCTAAAGAACCTAAAGAACCTAAAGAACCTAAAGAACCTAAAGAACCTAAAGAACCTAAAGAACCTAAAGACCTAAAGAACCTAAAGAACCTAAAGAACCTAAAGAACCTAAAGAACCTAAAGAACCTAAAGAACCTAAAGAACCTAAAGACCTAAAGAACCTAAAGAACCTAAAGAACCTAAAGAACCTAAAGAACCTAAAGAACCTAAAGAACCTAAAGAACCTAAAGAACCTAAAGAACCTAAAGAACCTAAAGAACCTAAAGAACCTAAAGAACCTAAAGAACCTAAAGAACCTAAAGAACCTAAAGAACCTAAAGAACCTAAAGAACCTAAAGAACCTAAAGAACCTAAAGAACCTAAAGAACCTAAAGAACCTAAAGAACCTAAAGAACCTAAAGAACCTAAAGAACCTAAAGAACTAAAGAACCTAAAGAACCTAAAGAACCTAAAGAACCTAAAGAACCTAAAGAACCTAAAGAACCTAAAGAACCTAAAGAACCTAAAGAACCTAAAGAACCTAAAGAACCTAAAGAACCTAAAGAACCTAAAGAACCTAAAGAACCTAAAGAACCTAAAGAACCTAAAGAACCTAAAGAACCTAAAGAACCTAAAGAACCTAAAGAACCTAAAGAACCTAAAGAACCTAAAGAACCTAAAGAACCTAAAGAACCTAAGAACCTAAAGAACCTAAAGAACCTAAAGAACCTAAAGAACCTAAAGAACCTAAAGAACCTAAAGAACCTAAAGAACCTAAAGAACCTAAAGAACCTAAAGAACCTAAAGAACCTAAAGAACCTAAAGAACCTAAAGAACCTAAAGAACCTAAAGAACCTAAAGAACCTAAAGAACCTAAAGAACCTAAAGAACCTAAAGAACCTAAAGAACCTAAAGAACCTAAAGAACCTAAAGAACCTAAAGAACCTAAAGAACCTAAAGAACCTAAAGAACCTAAAGAACCTAAAGAACCTAAAGAACCTAAAGAACCTAAAGAACCTAAAGAACCTAAAGAACCTAAAGAACCTAAAGAACCTAAAGAACCTAAAGAACCTAAAGAACCTAAAGAACCTAAAGAACCTAAAGAACCTAAAGAACCTAAAGAACCTAAAGAACCTAAAGAACCTAAAGAACCTAAAGAACCTAAGACCTAAGAGGGGGGGGGGGGGGTGAGTGGGGGGGGGGGGGCCGAGTGGGGGGGGGGCAGTGGGGGTGAGGGGGCGAGTGGGGGGGGGCGAGTGGGGGGTGTTGGGGGTGTTGGGGGGGGGTGTTGGTGGTGGGGGGGGGGGGGGGGTAAATGATCAGGAATGAACCCGGAAGTGATCAGGAATGAACCGGAAATGATCAAAAATGAACCGGAAATGATCAGGAATGAACCGGAAATGATAAAAAATGAACCGGAAATGATAAAAAATGACCCGGAAATGATCAGGAATGAACCGGAAATGATCAGGAATGCACCGGAAATGATCAGGAATGCACCGGAAATGATCAGGAATGAACCGGAAATGATAAAAAATGAACCGGAAATGATAAAAAATGAACCGGAAATGATCAAAAATGAACCGGAAATGATAAAAAATGACCGGAAATGATCAGGAATGAACCGGAAATGATCAGGAATGCACCGGAAATGATCAGGAATGAACCGGAAATGATCAGGAATGAACCGGAAATGATCAAAAATGAACCGGAAATGATCAAAAATGACCCGGAAATGATCAGGAATGAACCGGAAATGATCAAAAATGAACCGGAAATGATAAAAAATGACCCGGAAACGATCAGGAAAGCACCGGAAATGATCAGGAATGACCCGGAAATGATCAGGAATGAACCGGAAATGATCAGGAATGACATTTAGCCAAAAAACACAAAAACCACTAAAAAACAAAGAAGGACAACTCTTAGCTCCAATCTAAAACCTCTCAAAAGTTGCGTCTTAAAATTCTCTATCGAACTGCAAAAAAAAAAGTTAGGTTTAACCCATGAAAATAACCAACAAAATTGACATTTAGCCAAAAAACACAAAAACCACTAAAAAACAAAGAAGGACAACTCTTAGCTCCAATCTAAAACACTCAAAAGTTGCGTCTTAAAATTCTCTATCGAACTGCAAAAAAAAAAGTTAGGTTTAACCCATGAAAATAACCAACAAAATTGACATTTAGCCAACAAAACACAAAAACCACTAAAAAAACAAGGAGGTCAACGCTTAGCTCCAATCTAAAACGCTCACAAGTTGCGTCTTAAAATTCTCTATCGAACTGCAAAAAAAAAAGTTAGGTTTAACCCATGAAAATAACCAACAAAATTGACATTTAGCCAAAAAACACAAAAACCACTAAAAAACAAGGAGGTCAACGCTTAGCTCCAATCTAAAACGCTCAAAAGTTGCGTCTTAAAATTCTCTATCGAACTGCAAAAAAAAAAGTTAGGTTTAACCGATGAAAATAACCAACAAAATTGACATTTAGCAGAAACAAAACACAAAAACCACTAAAAAACAAAGAGGTCAACGCTTAGCTCCAATCTAAAACGCTCAAAAGTTGCGTCTTAAAATTCTCTATCGAACTGCAAAAAAAAAAGTTAGGTTTAACCGATGAAAATAACCAACAAAATTGACATTTAGCCAAAAAACACAAAAACCACTAAAAAACAAAGAAGGACAACTCTTAGCTCCAATCTAAAACGCTCAAAAGTTGCGTCTTAAAATTCTCTATCGAACTGCAAAAAAAAAGTTAGGTTTAACCGATAAAATAACCAACAAAATTGACATTTAGCCAAAAAACACAAAAACCACTAAAAACAAAGAAGGACACCTCTTAGCTCCAATCTAAAACGCTCAAAAGTTGCGTCTTAAAATTCTCTATCGAACTGCAAAAAAAAAAGTTAGGTTTAACCGATGAAAATAACCAACAAAATTGACATTTAGCAGAAACAAAACACAAAAAACCACTAAAAAACAAAGAGGTCAACGCTTAGCTCCAATCTAAAACGCTCAAAAGTTGCGTCTTAAAATTCTCTATCGAACTGCAAAAAAAAAAGTTAGGTGGTCCCGTCGGAACAAGTATACAACCTAAAGAACCTAAAGAACCTAAAGAACCTAAAGAACCTAAAGAACCTAAAGAACCTAAAGAACCTAAAGAACCTAAAGAACCTAAAGAACCTAAAGAACCTAAAAAAAAAATATTTGCATTATATGGCCATTACTTAAGCTTCTGCCACCAACTCCCTCTTCAGGAGCTTCGATCAATTAAAATTTCGGTCGATACAGTTTTTGCAGAGTTCGACGATTGTCTTCAATCAATCACAAACCAACAATGTCTTCAAATATATTAAAATTAGTTCAAGTTTATAGTTCAAGTATAAATCAGGTAATATAATTAATTGTCATAACTGGTGACATATAAGAAGTTCACTTTATTAAATTAGTCTTTAATAAAGCGTGATAATTGTGAATTTGCGTTTCGGCTCTTCATCGAGCAAGATCCCAAATAATATTTATAGTCTCGTTGGCCCGAAACATAACATCTTGGTAATTTACTTTCGACCGCCGGTAAAAAGAATTCTCTAGATATTTTACGTTGAAATGTCGGTAAAAAAGATTTGTCTTGATAATAGCATTTCAATTTTAATGCCGCTAAAGAATGACACATATACATAGCTAGAACGTGTCTAAAATATCGTCGAAACACGTTACTTCACATTTACAAGAACATTCAAATGTCCATAACGTTTTTTTCATTTTATCTATACTTTCGACTACGTCCATACAATATAGAATCGAAATAGAAAATGAAAAAAAAAGGATTTATAAAATTATTTTGCTGAGTGGGGCAGCGTTAACTTTCAGATGCATGCGTGAGATTTCGATACAAGTCAACAAAAAATCAAGTGAATAACAACAGCGGCCACCTCTTGGTTCGATTCTCGAACGACACAAAGCAGCATTTGAAAATTTTGAATCGATTGGCAAAAAAGAAAGTTAGATGTTTCAGTGGGAACACGTAGTAAACTAAAAAAGAACCTACAGAAACACTGTATACATTGCCTTGTGTACTACGGTATGTCGATAATTATTTACGTCGTCACAATAAAATCTTGATTCCGACGGCGGAATTCTTAGGTTTAAAAATCGGTGCACATGTAATATATGCACAAAAATTATTGGGCACAATTGATGTTTGTCCCAACGTACATGTACGATCATGCGCAAACAAACTACGTGAAAAAAACGACTGATTTTGTAAGCGAACGAAGAAATTGTGGAGAAATGCATGTCGAAACCAAGTATAAAAAACAAAAGTGATCTCATGAAATTCGTTTTTTTTTTTCAACGAGATACTTATTAACCGCCCCTTGTGAATTCTAAGCCCGGGATCGTATTACTTGATGTAATTTAATAATACATTACTATTGTAGTTTCTCATCAGGAGCCATGCTTGCCATTAAGGTTTTTTTCGTCGCCCGATGGTCTCATATCAACGGCCGAGAATCTTGGCGATGCGTCCATGCATCGCCAGTTCGTTATGTGAGCTGCTGCAATATGGTTTTGTTCGATTATTTGTTCCCACGAGCAGCTCTACATATATATACAAACGTACACACATTATTCGTATGTACGAACCTCGCAGATGCCTCGACGCGAGATCGTGGCTGCAAAAAGAGCCACATTCTTCTTTCCGCTTCTTCTCCGACTAGTGCGCACAGATCCAAAGGCATCCAAGGATCCAGACGCTACGTATCCGAATAATATAGCATATAATTTTTTCACAAGAGCAGCCTCTGTTCTTCTCTCCTCCGGTCGTATAACCGGCGTGATAAAGCGAAGGTCTTTCCCGCGGGAGGATGGTCCGGGCTGGAGGATCGAGGAGCGCGCGTGGCCAACCTGACGACAGATAGATCATCTCGGTGGAGAAGTAAACGAGGCGACCATCGACGAGCACACTCGGCCTCGTGGCTGGCTCTCTCGTTCGACAAGCACGTGGCGTACTCTCTCTCTCTCTCTCTCTCTCTCTCTCGAATCTTCGTAAATTCACGCCGGTATTTAACCAAGTGTATTTATTAATTAACTCCAAAATGACCCGATCAATTATTAACCGCTTTTTTAAGACTCATTATAGTTTTTTTTGTAATTTTAATTAATTGCATAGTAATTAACACCTCGGTTGTTGAGAAGTTGGATTTTTCGTAAGTGTTAGACATTTCTTATTTTAAAAAAATTGAGACATTTTCGGCCTTTTGTGTAATTGAATTTTTAAATTGTTATACCAAAGTGCATTTTGCTTTTATCAAGTTTAAACATAACTTAAGTTGAAAAAGATTTTTGGAGAAACATTTTTATAATCATAGTTTAGAAAAAATATAACTGCATTAAAGCCCCATAAAATAACAGAGTGGAAATATATAACTTTTGACGATACGTTTATATTAGATTGAACCGCGAATAAAACTAGAGAGAGTTGCCATTCAAGTTGATATTTTCGTTGAATTATACTTGTACGATATATGAAAAACTTAAATGTCATGGGTTTATTTGACTCAAATGCAACACCTATTTCGAATTAATAGAATTTTATTTCGATGAAATAAAGTTTATTATATAGACAATTGAATCGTATTGATTATTAATAAAAATTGATTTGATTCAAATAAAGCGATGAGACCGGTGCCTGGGTGTTTATTATAAATTAGTTTGTTGTATCTAAAATGCGAAATGATTCCTTCTGGAATATAAGGTAAGTCGTAGACAAGACAAACATTTTTCGGGGTCTCTGCTGCGGCGGCGGCGGCGGCGGCGGCGGCGGCGGCGGCGGCAGCGGCGTCGGCGACATGATGATTGCGCGATTGAGTGGTGGTGACGAGGACGACGAGGGCGAGATGGGTGCGAGGTGTGCAGGGCACGTGGTTGGTATATAGTGCAGCAGAAACTCCGTTGAAGCTTATAGAGAAGTCTCGAGTTGTTGTGAAGCGAGCTCGAGATTACGTGACGAAATAGAAAACGCGAGGTCCGTGTGTTGGAGCTGAAGCGAGAGACCGGGTTCCCTTGTCGACGAACCAGCGCAGGCAGGCGTTTATTCATCGACGAGTGAGGCCCACCCCCTTCTAGGCGCTCGGAAAAACACGTGTTCCCCGCAGCCTCTTCTTCTTTTTCTTCTTCTCCTCCTCTCCACTCTTCTCTTCTCGTGGCAGTTCTCGAACATCTACGCATTCAGTCTACCGGAGACATCGACATCGTTGCCGGTTGCGTGTTGTAGTTTTCGAAAGAGCTCGTTGGCTCGCCATCGATATTCGCGCCGGTTATCCTCAGGAAACTCTTGCAGATCAATAGTGTTTGCATCAAGAACATTCGTACTGGACTATATATATATATATCCTTTGAAGCAATAGTCGCCGGTTCGACGTCCGCAAGAAGATGGAACTATCCCGCAGGCGTCCGATCTTTGATGGGCAGAGCCTGCCTTTTGTTCTTCTTCTTCTTCTGGCCGCCTCGTTAACCTGGATACCAAAAGGTAATTATTGTGTTATAGTTTTTCTATTTTCAAAATTTCGCATTATTTTATTGACACTGATAATTATTTCGACAGTGACAGGTACATATTTCTTAATGCTATATTATTTATTATTTTTCAAGATATTTTAAATTGTTAAGTAAACTTGAGCGCCTCTGTATCAGTTTTGATTTGACATTTGACCGAAAGAAAAAATGTTAATCCATGAAAACTTGTTCCCGATCCCAGTGTGACTGACTGACGACACCGCAGCTACCAATCACAGTACAAATAAAACGATGACAATGACTGCAAGATTTTCGAGATTCTCGTCCCAAAACCGATAAACAAGTAGATATATAATACTTTTTTTCGATGCTGCAATTTTATGCAAGCAAGAAAATTCTCAGTAAATAAGACCTGTATGAAAATGCAGGACTTGATCTCTGATGTTGAAAAAACATTCTACAGTTATGCTCCGAATTAATTGAAATGAAAAAGAATGAAAAAATAATAATAGTAGAGTAATATAAAATCTTCTCAAATTGCATTTTTATTGTTAATTTCTATTGGTAAGTCACACTATCATAATAGCTACCATCTCTGTACACCTACGTACGTATTATTTGCATATTGACGCATCTCTACATCAGATTGGATCACGAGGGATCCATCAGATCCCTTCGAGAAAGATCTCAATTAATTGAATTTGCACCATGTGACTTAGCCCCGTGAGGCTATAATACGAATCAAACTAGGTTTTGCATTCGGTGCTATAGTAAATACAAAAATGTCACTTTCGATGTAAAAATAAAAAGAAAACAAAAATTCACTTGACGATATTTGCTTCGAATCTCATCATCTCATTCTGATACCGACGGCAAATAGAAGCGTTGTTTGTCTTGTCTAGATGCTCGTGTCAGCCCGACACTCGAGAATAAATATTTCATTATTTACTAGCAGATGCTAATCTCTCTCTTTCTTGCGAATAATTGCCATTTTTCATTAACTTTTAACATTTTTTGCGTAACTACGTTTTTGCTAGTCGCTTCAAAGAAAATTGCGGTATTACTAGAGAAAGGGTTCAAGATTTTTTCATCGGATAAAAAGCATTAAAAAGCGGCAAGCGGTTCGGATATTCAAACAAATGAGAAATTCCAGATATTTTGTTTATATACCTATGGAATAAACTGCAAATTCACACTTGTCAGAAAAATTTTGATCGCACTCGCATCGTTAAGTACTATTTCGAGCAATACTACTATAATTTTTAATACGTCAATGTGGCGATGTTTTTACATTAATGGAAAGGCCATTACAAATAATTAGTAGTTGTCTGAAAAATACTATGATTTCTCCGAATATGCACAATTGAAACTTTTCTTGTCGTATGTCAAAAGTGTATTGTCTTCCGCTCGCGGCCTTGCCCCCAATTTTCGACAGACGCGCCTGTGTCTTATTATTATCATCTCGGATCTCTCTATTGTCAATGACATATCACAGTGATAACGATTCACCAGATAAAAAGTTATAAAACATTGATTACAGCCCCCATGAAAAGAAAAAAAGAAGAAAAAAAATCGACCCTGTGCATTACAGAAATACGTACACCTAGAGGAATCGGTTTGATGAGCTCATTTCAATCAAAATATGGGTTCCATTTGGAATAAATAAAATTTGATTTCGGTTCCAATACATTTTATTTCGAGTAAATACCATTTGATTGAATGAAATAAATGCGACATTCTATTTAAATAAAATCCCGTTATGCTGGCTATTTAATATGAAATTTATTTAATGACCGCGGCCTAATAAAAGTTGATTTGGGTCACTCGGAATTTATTTCATTAAAACAAGTCGTGTTAATTTCAAGTAAATCTATCGGACCCGTTTCTCTGGGTGTAATAATTATATCTCTAAAGTATTTTTCGCTTAGATTGCTCGTATATTCTAGAATATATTTGAGTTATATATAAATTCGTAAATTTAATTTAATGCACAATATAGTTTTACAGTGAAAATAAAGTAACTAAAAGAAAAATGACATACATCGATTTTATATCACAACATGAGCGTATAAAATTCAGTATAGCAATTTATGCATAAAAACTTGGAGTACTTGTAAATGAAATTTCAAGGAAATATTTTCAACAGTAGAGTCGATATCGGCACAATTTTGTCGAATTGTGTATTAATATTGTTAATTAATCGTTTCTGTTGTCGTTCCGTTTTTCAAGTTGTTTGCAAAGTTGATACCCGAATGGAAAGTCAATTTGAAAGATGCTGCGAGCTTGGAAGTTCCTGGGCATCGGAAGGTCTGAGATGCGAGAAATTCACGGGGCCTGTATCCGGAGTACCACGAGTGGAGCAGGGACTTTGTCTGGAGGCCGTTGACATCTGTTGTGTACGAGCTTATCACGAGAAGAGCTGCGAAAAAGGAAAAGAGGATGCACGTGCGGGTAAAGCTTGCGTGCAAGGTGAAAAGCCGAGAAATTCGGCCTGTCCCGGCGAACAACACCGCGATTGCTGTGAGGGCTGCAAGCTTGGTAATCAAAAGTTATTCCATCATTTTCTCAGATTTCAACATATTTTCTTGTTCCACCTTGTGGAAGAAGAAATTATGGCTCCTCGAATGTTGAAGAATTTCTGTATGAAATGTAATGATATCAAATGGCGCGTTGTTATCTCTGTTGACTCAGGTATCTTGACGGGCTCAATGGGTCAAGGTTGCGCGTTCAAATCGTTTTCCTTTGGCAAACCGTGGGATCCCGCTTTCCTGGAATGTTGTCACGAGGCATCGCCAACAACGACGAATACGGATACATATTCGACGCCAACACTTGAAACGGAGACGACGATAAGCGCCAACGAGACGAGCGATCCTTCCTCCCCACCGTCAACGGCGGCGTCGACTTCACAGTCGGATGAGACATCTCCGGACATCCCGACACCCGGTGGGTAGACAGGGATATTCTTGGCTCCATAAAACATTAATTTATGCATCGATTTATCGAGAGAGAGAGAGAGAGAGAGAGAGTGAGTGAGTGACGCTCGACGCTGATTTCATCTCTTCACGCAGCACTGGACGATATCTGCCAGTTGATGAAAGGTCTTTTGTGCTCCGACATTTGCGTACCAACTCCCGGCTCATATTACTGCAAGTGTCCAGAGGATTCCATTCTTCTGGAAGACGGCAAGACCTGCAGAAGCAATTTACCAAAAGACAGGTGTAGTACCGGAGAAACAAGAAACCAAGATTTATTTATTATCAAAGGTATAATATACGTGGACTTGAAATAACCCTTGCATCTCGTTTATGCAGATGCAAGGGAAAAAATCCGTGTGCCCATCACTGCAAGGATACGGGTGCTTCCGAGGTGATCTGTAGCTGCAATCCCGGATTTATCCTCGCGGAAGACGGTCACGCGTGTTCACCAGTTTCCAGTCGACTCGGCGACGGCGGGGATAACGATTTGGATCCTCGATGTCCCGCTGGTTACAAGTACAATAAAACTGGCCAGGTTTGCGACGGTATGTAACGCGCAATAATAGTTGTAGCAATTGACACTCATGTTGACCTACATTTAGTAATTTAGCATTCACGGCCTGCCGCGCGATCTTTCGTTCGTGAGCAATTGATATCTAATATACAATGTAAGAATTACGCGCGATAGCTTCGACTGCTGCTAAAAGCTTGGCATGACCTTACCAATAACAAGCTCAATTGTTCATACATATGTTTGCCACGTTCGTCTCTGTCGCTTTACTATCCGTCACGTGTGTCCGCCTTTTTGTCCAATTCTCGGGCAGACATCGACGAATGCGAGAATAATCCTTGCACCGGAGCCTGCAAGAATCTCGTAGGATCCTTCGTCTGTCTGCAGCCGGGATTCATCAATACCGATAATAAGGAGTTGCAGCAAGAAAGTTGCCCGCCTGGCTATCAGTGGGATCCTCAACTTCAACGATGTACCGGTGAGTTTTCACACTTGTCACCAATCAAATATTTTCCTTATTCACATTTCTTTCCTATACAGAAGAAAAAAAGAAAAAAAAAAAAAACAATAGAAAAAATAGAAAAAATGTCTAGAAAAAGTATATAGCAAGCGTTGATATTACATAGATTTGAAATGAATCGATGAATAATTGTGTTTAGATATTGACGAGTGCATCGTGTTGGACGAAGCATGCACCCAGGATAGCCATTTGTGTGTAAATACCCAGGGAAGTTTTACCTGCCACGAATTGAATGGACCAAAAGCCTGCCCAGCTGGCTTTAAATTCGACGTAGCTGCACAGGTTTGCAAAGGTACATTGTAATACATATTCGTTTCTTCGACCCATTTCGTAAACTATTTCTCTTTTTTCCCCCCAATTAGAGAAAGAGCAACAAATATTAACACACCAGTTTATACGTATTGATGAGAAATTCTGGTTCAAGTTTCGATGGCTATTCAATAGCTTTGTAATAAATACATAAATGTTGATAATGATATTTCGAATGTTAATATATAGACGTTGACGAATGCGGCGAGGGAATACACGGTTGTCTGCCCGGAGTTGAGGAATGCAGAAATACGGAAGGTGCATACGAGTGTGATATCAAGTGTCGTAAAGGATTTTCCTACAGTCAGAGACTGGATATATGCGTGGGTGAGTCGACGTTTGAATTTCGTCGAGAATAACAATGAAAAAGCAACGAATAATATATCTTGCATGAAGATTTATTGTTTGAAATTATTCGCATGGCAGAGAAGATCCAGAGAATTGCCTGATTCGCTGATCTCTTCAAGTACGTAAAAAAAAAAAAAAAAAAAAAAAAAAAAAATAGTTGTTTCATTCGCATTCGGGAAGGTCATTTTCCCTCTTGAGGAAAATGTAGGTATTAAGTGATTGACTGATTTTTAAACAGATGTGGACGAGTGCACCGCAACGTTGCATCCATGCCCTGATCCTGATACTCATTGTGTCAACATTGTGGGTAGTTACGAGTGCAAAAAGCTCGTGAATCTAGGAAAAAACGTGACGTCTTTGGTGATTGAAAGAGAATCCGATAAACCCGTTTCCTCGTTGAATGATGAAAATGCAGTTGAAAATGATGAGACAAAAGTGACAAAGGTAACTCCTGTGAGGGAACAGGTTCAAGAGGAATCAGAATCCGACAGGGATTACGAGAGTTTTGAAATTCCTGATCAAGACTATGTGGGAAGTAGCTCGAGTAAAACTGCAAGTGTTTTAATGGAAAACACATCCGTGCGTAATTGTCCCTTGGGATATATTTACAACAGGAAAAACAGGAGGTGCGAGTGTCAGGATGGATCAAAGATCGACTCACTGACCGGCAACTGTCGAGGTATTGTTTTTATTACACTCGGAATTAACGGAATAGCACGGAATATTATAGAGCTGGTTCGAATCTTTCGATAGAATTGAAAAATATTATTGCAATATTGTGGTCGCGTATTAAAAATGATTTAACATAAATATATTTTCTCATCAATAACGGAACAAGTAAAATAATTTTGATTTCGGGTAACATCCGAAGGCTCATTTATTTTCAATTCCTTAAATCTACATAGTTTGAAAATGTTTAATTTTATTTGATTGAAATAAAAAGAGTATTTAAAATCGATGCGATTTATTTGTACAGAATTAATTATTTTTAATTGAAATAAAATCCTATCGAGGACATGTATTTAATTGCCGGCTTTAATAGGTTTTTATTTCTATCAAATAGAATTTGTTGAATAGAAATAAATCGTATTAATTTCAAATAAAATGTAACTTGTTTCAAATAGATGCCATATTTGATTGAAAGACAAAGCTATCGGACCGATTTCTCTAGAGCTCTCTATTGTTGGAAATAACAAAAATAATAATGAATTTAATGGGAAAGCTGTGGTTATTGAGCCGACGGGCACAACGAGGACGTATCCCGAATTGACGGCGACGGCGGCGGCGGCGGCGGCGGAAGAGCCGTGTCCTCAAGGTTACAAACGTGATCGTTTAGGCGGCGAATGTAGGGACATTGATGAGTGTCTCGAGGGTCCAGGCTGTCAGGACAACGAGCATTGCAACAATCTAGTAGGCAGTTACACGTGTTCGCCGGTGTGTGGTTCAGGTTGGAAGTACGACTCCTCGAGAAAGAAATGCCTGGACGTGGACGAATGTGCGCTGGGTCGGCACAACTGTACGCAGGGCACTCATAGTTGCGTCAATACGAACGGCACTTATGTCTGCGAGAAACTGGCCGATTGTGCTTCGGGTTATCGACGGTTATACAGCGGCAAGTGTGTCGATATCGACGAATGCACCGAGGGTCCAGGTTGCAGGGAACACGAGCGATGCGCCAATTTACCGGGAACTTTTGACTGTTGGCCGCTTTGTACCGCAGGCTGGCACTTTGATCCTCTGACAAAAGGATGTCTGGATGTTGACGAGTGTCTTCTAGGTCGCCACGATTGTCCCCAGGGCACGCATCGTTGCGTCAACCTCAACGGCACTTATAACTGCAAATTGATACCACCTTGCACATCGGGTTTTCGTAAATTGTTCAACGGTAGCTGCATCGACATAGACGAGTGCGCTGAAAATCTTCACGACTGTCCACTGTCCTTTCATCGCTATTGCGTCAATCGCGAAGGTATACGAAGGTTTAACTGTGAAAAATTTGAAAAATTTCTATTATCAAAAACAAGATTCTACCTACTTGGTAACTCATTTTATATTTTATATTTTCCAAGAAATTCAAAAATCCATTGAAATTGTGTTAAAATATCAATGTCGAAAATAGCAAGAAATAACAAAACCCTCAATTCTTTTCGCAAGTCATAATACAAATAATTGTTGAGCTTTACTGCACCCAGAGAAATCGGTTTGATGGGTTTACTTCGAATATAGTTTATTAAAAATCAATACGGAATTGAATAAATTTGATTTCAAGTAAGTTTTGTTTGAGCGAAATTAAATTTTATTAATTTGAATAAAATTGCTGTATTTGATTGAAATAAACCCATCAAACCGACTTCTCTGGGTATTTTTGTATTATTAAGAAATGTATTGTATTGCATTACAACTGAACTTTCAAGGTACTTACGAGTGCGTTACGCGATATCCCGAGTGCTCCAAGGGCTTCGAGTATTCGTTGAGGTCGAGAATCTGCGAGGACATCGATGAGTGCGCAAAGGGCGATTATACCTGCGATTCACGATTCGGTGAAAAGTGTGTCAATCTTCCAGGTTCTTATAAATGCGAAAGGCCACCCTTGTTGGGACAAGTTCCGCGGCAACGACCCGCTTGTCCATCAGGATTTCGGTACGACTCCGCGAGAAGACAGTGCTTGGGTAAGAAAACGTCTCAGCAAAAACAAAATATCCATGTGATTTAATTACAAGACATTATTTTTCTTCCTCTTCCTCTTCTTCTTCTTCAGGCAATAAAATACATGATTGTTCCTTTCAGGTCTTGTGTGTCAAAAATTGCAGCATCTTGCTTAGCATTATCATTTGCTTATCAACGTTGTTAAAACGGCTCAATATTTTTTTTATTTGTTGCTTTTGCATCTTTGTCCGTTCGAGTCTTTGTTTAACTCGCGACTGTCATCAAAATTTCTTCTTGAGATAAAATTTTAGTCCCTTGAGGTACTGGACTGGAATTTGAGATGAAATATTTTCGAATTGGCGACATTTCTCCGTAATATAGTTTACCTTGTAATATGTTGGAAAAAAAAAACACGTGTTAGATCGTTAAAGGATGTAGTGCATCTAGTCGTCTCTCAATCCAGTACCAAAGTGGGAGAAAAATCTTGGTAATTTCGGAAAGATTAATTAAGAATTAATGTTTTGTTGCGCGCGTGAAATAGACGTGGACGAGTGCGCCGAAGGACTCGATAGCTGCGGCAAGGAAGTCTGTTACAATCAGCCGGGGGGTTACACGTGCGCCAGAGCGCCAAAGCCCCGTCCAGTAATAATACCAGAGCCTCCTTCCCCGGTGCAACGATGCCAACCGGGTTCAAAATATGTGCGAAACCGAGGCTGCGTGGACATCGACGAGTGTCAAGAGGTCTTGGAAGCTTGCACGAGTAACGAGGAGTGCATAAATACTCCGGGAAGTTTCGTCTGCAAATGTAAAATCGGCTTCAGACGCGACGAACTGACACAAGCGTGCGTTGACATAAACGAGTGCCAACTGCCGGATAACGATTGTCTCTCAACGCAGAGATGTGACAACACTGTCGGCAGCTACAACTGCGTCAGACATTTGCCTTGTGGCACGGGTTACACTCTGAACGCTGCGACGGAAATCTGCGAAGACGACGACGAGTGCATCTTGGGAACTCACGACTGCAGCGGCGGATATCACTGCCGAAATACTCTTGGCTCTTACAGATGCGACAGAAACCCTAGAATTCCCTCCCAAAGTTCTCGAGTATCCACATCCACCGCCGGATTCTTGTTGGCTGTTACTACCACGCCGAAAACGCTCGTCACCGGCGATCCCAGAACCGTGTGTCCACGAGGATTCACTTACGGCCCCAACGGCCAGTGCCTCGATGTCGACGAGTGCCTGCGCAATCCTAATCCGTGCTCGAGCTCGCTCCAGAAATGCGTCAATACTCTGGGCTCCTTCAGGTAATATATCGATCATTCCTCCATTTCAAACATCGTTTACTATGAAAATAGCACGAATGCCGTTCAACCAAAAAAAAAGACATGATAATAATGATAATAATAGTAATATAAATACTAGTAATAACTTGAATTTCTAATTAATTTCTAACTTGAATTTCTAATTCAAGCTAGAAATTCTTACACATTGCTTTCTCGTTATTATCCAAATCTTTAAAATTCAGATGAATTAAGATAGTCGTTCTGCTACGTGCTATAGACAACACGGTGCTAATTGTTTCAATTACTAGCACGTAGCAAAACGACTCCTACCCCAAAAGAGCAAGTCCAAGTCGAGTTAACCAGAGCACAAGGAAATGGCGTTTCTCATAATATATACTACGTCGTCATAATGTGAAAATTATTTTAAACTTTGTAATTACGTTGAGACAAGCTTAAACGATACATAATGCGAGAGAGAATCTGGTTAATAGGGGAGGATTTTAGGAGATTTATTTGTTATAGATGCGTGTCGCGACTTCGATGCGGAGACGGATATATACAGGACGAGAGCGGCTCGCACTGCATCGACGTCGACGAATGTGCCGATGGTAGTAACAAATGCGGACCCGGACAGACATGTCGGAATCGTCAGGGTGGCTATCTGTGCGAATGTCCACCGGGTGAAGCTGTCGGTCCCGACAAGCAATGCATAGATATCGATGAATGCAGCATCTACGCCAGTCAGAGATTCGGCAACATTTGCGGCCAGAATAGTCGTTGCGAGAACACGCTTGGTTCTTATCGTTGCATATGCGACGACGGCTTCGAGAACGTGGCGACGGCTAAGAACGGCGGCGGCGGCGGCGGCGGCGGAGGCTGTAAGGATGTCGACGAATGCATCAAGACACCCGGTCTCTGTCAACACAATTGTCTCAACACTTGGGGAAGCTTCCGATGCTCGTGCAATCCTGGCTTCAGACTCAATTCCGATAACAGATCGTGCACCGACATCGACGAATGCCAAGAATTCAAACGGAACAATCTTTGCATCGGTATCTGCGAAAACACCCCCGGCAGCTACGCCTGCAGTTGTCCCGCTGGCTACAAACTCGGGCTTGACGAGAGAACTTGTCAGGGTATTAAGCTTATTTCGACTTTTACAATACTATTCTATAAACAAAAGATAATAATATGATTATTAAAAATATGATGATAATTACTTAAAGCATCGTCCTTCGTTTTGTAGATATCGACGAGTGCGCTTCGGGACGTGTCTGCCGAGAACCCAATGAAATTTGCCAAAATACACGGGGCAGTTTCCGCTGCAACAAGATAAACTGTCCGACGGGATATTACAGAGATCGGGAGAGAAGGAAGTGAGTTAAACAAATAAAAAAACTCCCTCCCGCGTCGTACGCTACGACTTGAAAAATAGCCGCCGCGTACCCTTCATGTGTGCGGAAGGACGGATATATTGCCAATTTTTTAACCGACGACGAGTACGCATATGCAGCAGCAGCGTGCCGCAGTGGTTTCTCGACCGGACAAAAAAGAACCGTTTTCCTCCTCGGGAAGTTATGTGTTACTGCGATTCCGAGGTTTGAGAAAATAACCGTTGCGGCGCGCACGAAATGACAAATGACGTTATTTTATATTTTATATTCTATATATTGTTCTTTGTATTTCATATTCAAATATTTTAGCCAAGGAACTGATACATATGAAATTGGTGTTTTTTTTTTTTTGCAGCCGATGCGTTCGCACCTCTCGGTACTGTCCGGCCGGAGATTTGGCGTGCTTCCGCGCACCTATGCACTACTCCTACAACTTCATTACTTTTGTTAGCATGATACCAATTCCGTCCAACGGGCAACTCGAGCTCTTCACCATGAGAAGTACTCATCCTCCCGGTTCAACGGTACAATTTAGCATGGCTTTGGTCGAGGCTCGAGGTCCTCCTGGTGTCGTTAGGGCGACCGAGTCTTGCTTCGCTCTCCGACGACCAGCGCCCTCACAAGCCGTTCTCGTACTCACGCAAAGTATTTCCGGTCCTCAAGAAATCGAGCTTGATCTCAGCATGGAGATATATCACAACGCAGCGTTCGCCGGCAGTGCGGTAGCGAAACTCTTGATATTCGTCAGTGAATACGAATACTGATATTTCGGACGGTAAATTTACCTCAATATTATGTCATGTTTCCCCGTGGGAAAGATATATATTCAAAGATATGCGGTCAACTCAAATTAATTCGCTTTTAATCAAATGAAAAGTTGGTTAATGGAAATTCCGAAAGCTTATATAGTTGAACCATGAAAGAGAATCGCGGGATGAAGATATAAACGGGTAGCATATCGCGTTAAGGGAGAGTTGACTATAGTACGGTTCGTCAGTTTCCATATATACATATATATTTTTCGTTAAAATATATCTCCTGTACATCCAAAAACATATCCGATGCAAAAAGTTTCCTCCAAATATATTCGATATGTCGGAGATACACCGTTCTTATATATCTTACACGCATTTGATTTCTATAGGGGATGTCAGGGGTAACTCAAATAGAATATATATATATATATATATTACGCGATAAGAATATAAGTAATAATCGTACAAAGTCCAAAATACTGAGATCTGCATTGTATTTTATTGCTTGAATTGTCCTCGTGGTCTATATTTCTCACTTCACGAGAATACAAACACAAGAAAAATCTTAGTGTAGAAAAAAAAAAGAAAAATAAATAAACGCAACATTCCTACGTGACTCTGAAAAAAAAAAGAAAAACTCCCGTTCAATTATGAACATCATAACATTTGTTTGTATACTTGTACAATAATGATGATAATAATAATTATTATTGATAATAATCATAATAATATAACTAGCGGAAGTAGCAGAACCTGCAGGCTCCGATCCAACAATTTCTTCATTTACACTTTTTTTTTTCTTCAGCCACGCTCTCTTCGAGAAGCCGCCGAGATAATAATAATAATAATAATAATGATAATAATAGTGATAATCATAAGAATGGCAATATATCAACAGTCGATAATGAATAATAACATTAATAGTAATGAGATTAATTAATTAAATACACTGACAATGTGCGTTAAATGTCGTGGTGGGAGAATCCGATGAGCAATCGTGATGACTTATCGTCCGAATAGGGAATACAGATAACTTGTAGTTAACGAGGCAACAACGAAATTCAATTATCACAACGAATCTTGTTTGATAATTTCCAAGTTTTTCTTGTATCTCCAATAAAATGCATAGCTAAAGTAATAATACTTTCCAAATGTATTATCAACTTTGGACTATTATTTTGTTGGCGATATCGTAAAATACAACAAATAACAGCTTGTAATCGTATCGCTGAATAAGTAAGAGCAAATTGGGATTTGACAATTTCAGGTGAAACATCATTGATTCACAAATATAAGAAAAATTTCAAGCGTGGAAAAGAAACTACAAGTCATATCGAAGACTAATTAATTTAACATCTAATGAGAAAGATAGTTGAATAATGGAGGAGCAGAACTTCCAGAAAGAGATGGAGCAGAACGAGTAGAGTTGAATCACTTAATTTTTTACGTTCAACACGTGGTTTCTATCTGTTTCAACTGACTGTTTCGTCCTTTTTTTCAACAATATACCCTCAAAGTAAACCGAATAACCATGTATTCCCCATTAGTCGCGATGTCGACGATTCGATAAGCGGCAAGCAACGAGCTTCCGACAACAACAAGTATCAGTAGTGCGTAACGTAACGTGTAAACGTATACAACAATGGCCGGGAAGCGGCGACGGCGCTACCGGCCTGCTGTAATGGCAGTCAAATCCATCTCGCGAGCCTACTTTTTTTATTTATTTTTCTCTGTCTAATGATCCTTAATCTAAAGCCGTGATAACGCACGCGCGTCTGACTAGGATCACCGAGGTTGATATACCGTATATCGCTAAGCTAAGTCTCTTGTGGCTCTTCCTCGGTTTGTAATGTTATTATTGTTACATGATAAACTGTGCGCAGTCATCGGCGAGATCGATCATTTGAACCAGCAGACACGCGGGTTTGTCGCTAGTTGTACTAGTAGTACCTGCGGCATACTGCACTTTTACATTTGTGATTTATGGTGAATTGGCTCAGTCAGCCATCGTGCTCGGTGACGAAAAGATCTGAATTCTCAATTTTACACTTGAATTTGATCGTCATTTAACTTATGATTACTGCCACTGTAATAATTAACCGATCGTTTGCATCACAGTGTTTTAACTTTCAATTCGCGATCCAACAGTATTTTTTATTTATTTCAGTTTATTTTATTTAAAGTCGAAACTCGCTTGTTTCAAGTCGAGTTTCAATTTCAGTTTCAACTTGTCTTTTATACTTGGTTCGTATTCAAGCTCGAATTTACGTTTTTACGACAACTCGCTTATAACTCTAAATTCGACCCTAAAATCTACACAGCCGCTTTAGAATGCCTCTCTATCTTATTATTTTGGCTCAGTTGAATGATAAAAAAATATAACGATTGAATAATAATTTGAATAATTTATCGCTAATTGGGCTTAAGCCGCGATACTGACTGAGCCATTGACCTTATTATTAGTACAGTATATAACTACCGAAGAGACTGACTCGTCGTCTATATCAAATTCGCAACGCGTTCATTAGCTCTCAATTGCGTGAATTATGAAAAATATATTATTTCGAATATATATATACGTATATAGATATATATATATATATATATCTAGTTGAATTGAATTTTTAAGCCGAATACGATAATCCTAACGGCGGTGTATTATTGCGAAAGAACACTTTATGATGCGACGCGGGGCGTTAGAGGCGTTACGTGTTAACGCGCGTTCGTTCACGTTCTGAATGGTTTTCGATGTTGCTGCTGCTGATGCGTCACAGCGAAAGGCGGATCAAAAATCGCTTCGTTCTCGAGTTCGGCAATGACTTTGCAGACGTAATGCAAACGCTCATAAAGCTCAGCGGTACATCCTGCGTCACGCAAATCGTTTAACCAATAGGAAGAGGCTTGTCTGCTCGCGTCGATGTAAGTCACGAGATAGCTTCCTCGTCCTCGGTTACCCTCGGAAACGACGATCTTGGAGTGATCGACGAAGAAATTAACTTGTAAAAGAGGCACCGTGAGCTCCATGACGATGGCTTTGTCGGTTCTCAGCCAACGACGCATTCGTGGGACGCTCGCTGAATTTATTCGCGACAGCTTCGTCGGTCTTTGCTCCTTGACCTCGCCCCCGTTCGTCAAGAAATTGTCCATGTAGTGAGTGAAGTGACGAAGAAGCTCGAGCTTCTCCTCCATGTTCGACGGCACGTCGAGCTCTCGCCGGTAACGCGTTACCTCGTCGTCCGTCGTCGCGTACTCCACTCGTCTGTTCAACATTAACAACAACAACAACATACCTGTTATTGACAGAATTTACACGTTATCATTACTCTGGCATAATTTATACGCTATAATAAATTGTATATTTATGGACCCACCGCTCCACCACTCATTATCCAATGGATTTTGTTCCAGAAACTTCTACTTGGTTATTTATATTTGTTATAATATTAAATAAAATTATCCACAAATTTCGTGTTGATCCAATAGATAGGAAAGTGTAATTAAAAACAAGAATTAATTGGCAATCGAATGAGAGAATAAGGTTCGTTCTTTTGAATGACATAAATTAATGATACCGATTATTATTCTTTGAAAATGTATTATTTCAATAATTAAAAAATGACTATGGTAGTGATGGAAAAAATGTGTGCGACGCACCTTCTGTCGTGAGTGTAACTCATTTTGGTGCTGTCATTGAAGAGTACACCGACCGATCGATCGGAAAGCTGAAATCCGAGGCCGTACTTGTTGGAATAGTCGATCCACTTGGTGACAAAGAGCGGAGCGATTCTATCGACGAGCATGGGATTCTCCTGAGCGCGTGTGCATCGAATTTCGGCGAGGCAAGCCTCGAGCGCCCGATGCATCATGACACTGTCGGGCTTCTTCTGCTCTGGGCAGAGAAGCCGGCTCAAACGCTGCCGGAATCTCGGCAATTTTGGCAGTTTTCGAAACAGCCAATTTCCTCCGACCTTTGGCTTCTTCTGTCCGCCAATCTTCAGGGCTTCCAGCTGAGTTTGGCTGATGGTTCCAACGCCGTCCCCGCCGCCGCCGCCGCCGCCGCCGACGCCGCCGACGCCGCCGACGCCGCCGACGCCAACGCCAAGGTTGTTGATTTGGTGATGAAGACTCTTTTGCATAATTGCACCAGCTGCGATATCGCGCTTGTTTCTCTCGATATTTTCCGTCGATAATAGAGCTCGGGAGATGACAGAAGTGGTGGACAAACCCAACTGCTGAGGAAGCAGTAGCCCCCCCGTTTGTGCTTGTTCAGGAGCGATCGAATGCGGCGATGGCATTCGGTAGCAACAAGTATGCGCCAATTTTGCAGGCACATATTCCATGGTGAGATAAGCGTGTTCCTTGACCCTCTCGAGGCTCGGTCGCAGTTCGGGTATCGGCTGAAGCAGCCAACGTATGAGATCCTGGCCACTACGACTCACCACAGTGTCGTCTAATTTTTTATAGCGATTGTTGCATATTCTCGCGTAGGTTTCTTTGAGGGTCGCGGTGTCGAAGGGCGGCTGTCCTGCCAAAAGGGCATAGAGGATGCAACCGAGAGCCCACACATCTGCTTCGTAACTGTAAGCCTGTTTGTAGAGTACCTCGGGCGCTATGTAATTTGGCGTACCACATATCGTTCTGAAACATCAAATGCCTTACTATATCAATGGTTTTCTCTTTTTCTTTCTACTCACATATTTTTGTTCTGTGCGCAATAGGCGAATATACTTAAGCTCAAAACTGCTGACTCAAATCGTCAGTATAATAACAGTGTGATAATGACGAATCGATAAAAGCTGGTGTTAATAGTCAACAATGGGGCTGTGTTTTAAAAAGATGCTTTTCGATACAAGTGGAAACCGCGATGATCGCGACATTGTGGTAACTCGTTTGTCTAATTAATCGTAATGGAGAGTCAACGTCGAGAGGCAATTGCGTGACAGCGTCGTTATATGTATACACGGCACAGAGCAATGCCTCGAAGTGACGGTGGTAAATTTTTGTTACGATAAATGAACGACAATTATAATATGACACAGGTTTACCGTGCTGATAAATGCAGGCCAACGAGTGTAATAGTTATAGTAGTTAACTTACACGCGTCGACGCTGACCATCCGGTCTCGTCGCCAGACCGAAGTCGCCGATCTTGACAATCATCCCGTCCGACAGGAACATGTTGCCCGGCTTTAGATCACGGTGCACGACTTTTTGCGAATGAATGTACGCCACCCCGGTTACCATTTGCTTCATGTAATAACGCGCTTCCGGTTCCGTGACTTTGCCACGATACTTGAGCACGTGCATAAGACTCTGAAAACAAGAGAAGATACAGAACGTTTATCAAACTTCCAATAATTATATACATCCAATAACATATTTATTTCTTATTGAGATATTATTTCCTGTTATAAAATCCAATTTTCAATTTCCCTTGGTTAAAAATTAATCACACTGAATTGTAATTCGAATACGTAATTGTTTAAATATCTCTAATCCCTGATTACTGTTAAATCAGCAGTTAGAAAATGGTAATTTAATGGAAATTTGTATATTAAATCGATGCTTGAGTATTGAATTTCGACAAATGCAAAGCTTTTTTTGGCTTTATTATTGATTCGCGTTCTCGTGCGGTCGAGGAGAAGGAGAAGGAGAAGGAGAGGAGAGGAGAGGAGAGGAGGAGGAAGAGGAGGGTGGTGGCTGGCTAGAGCTCGGCACGACCCCAACACGCGCAGGCAGGCAGCTCTTCTCATCCCAACTTGCCAAGGTTCTTGTGACGCCGCCGAATGGAAAAAGGAACGAGTAGTCCCACGCGAAGAATCTGGGACACTCCTGTATTATTATAGTGTGACCTGATTCTCTCTGCATGTACGTATGTGAGAGGGGTGAAAGCTCGTACGAGTCACTCATCGCAATACTTTTTTATCTGATATCTATCGGTATTTATCGATCCCTTTTACTACAATAGCTTCGCAACATATATCCAACTATCGCTTGAAAAGCTTATTTTTGCCCCTCGTTGACTCTTTGCCCACCAAGAGAATGGCATATACCACCGTAATGGGAATCACACAAAGAGCCTGACGAGTTGTCGGTCAAGGTCGTGGCCACAAGCACGCTTTATTCTGGTAGACGCGCAAGAGGGCGAGATTCCCCCGCTGCGAAATCCTTAATCCAACTTAATAATAGAATTCAATTGACCTTTCTCTCTCTCTCTCGACAAAACTCTTGAATGAGGTATTCATTGCGATATTTGAAGGTAGTAAGTGTAGATTTTTATTTTTTCTTGTTAAGCTATTTATTAAGCTCTTTAATTTTTTTTTGTGTATATAGCAGAATGTATAACTTGCTTCTGGTGCACTAAGCTTAAAGCAACCGCAAAGGAATATAACATTTTCTACTTGTCGGAAGTGAATGGATTTTAGATTGACTGGTATTTAAGGCTTGCACAAAATCGCTGTTGAATAATTGCGCATATGTAAATCTTTACTCTTAGGTGTTACCCTTAGGCTTTAAGTTTTAACAAGGTAGGACATCTTTATAATTGCGAGCAAAATTTTTTAAACAAGACACCAAGAATTTCCAAGTATAGCGGATTTTTAAATATTTTTTGTTAAATTGAACGTGATCTAAAACGTTTGATGAAAAACATAGATTTTTGTTGTTTATTTCCAACAGAAAACTTTTTATAATAGAATGACAGCAAATATTTATTTATTTACAATAAACGGGAAAAGCCGTACATATTACAGGCAGAAGCGCAAATGACATACAAAACAATTGATTTAAAAATAGAAAAAAAAGAGATAACACATAATGTTTGTACCTTTTGTATAAAATGGGGTGAAAATTTGTGTAATAGTACAGAAATCTCAATTTACTGTTTCCTGTGTAATTGCATTTAAAAAATATTTCTTCCATGAATTGTTTTAAAATTGATCGAAGCGAAGACTCTGTACACGTGTCCCAGATGATATTATTTGTACAATCTACTGTTGTTTCGAGCGTATCGAAGAGTTTATAGAGCTCACCATGTCTCAATATCGTCCACTTGCGCATGTTTAGTAATTTGAAAGCAACGAAAATAATAGACTGTCGAATTGTTGGATATTTACCTTCCTCGGACAAGGCTCCAGAAGCATATAGACGTTTATATTGTCCTCGAAGTAGTGATGCATCTGGACGACGTTGACGTGATTGAGCTCTTTATGGATCATGATCTCACGAGCAATCTATACAGGAGACAGAAAAATCATAGTGTTGAGACATAGAGTGGATTTATTGCGAAAGGCTCGCTCGCTCGCTCGCTCAGAAGTAACGGGAGTGTCGATATTTCACTATCACTTGGCTTCGCTGCTTCGCCTTCCTTCTGCACCCTCGAACTCACCTTTTGTATGTGAATTTTCTGCATACGATTCTTCGGTATTATCTTACAAGCATATTGGTTACCGTTGGCTACATCAGTCATGAGATACACCCTTGCAAAGCCACCCTGGAACATAAAAATAATTAATCACTTGGATTGTTATCGAATTACCAATTGCATTATTGTTTTTCGGTGAAAAGAACGAAACGAAAGGGAGTGGGCGAGTAAATATCGAGGTCACAGGTTGAAAGGATGTTGCGAAAGAGAGATAAACGACATGCCGCGACTTGGAA
The DNA here is from genome assembly GCA_963970395.1 of Ephialtes manifestator. Taxonomy (NCBI): domain Eukaryota; kingdom Metazoa; phylum Arthropoda; class Insecta; order Hymenoptera; family Ichneumonidae; genus Ephialtes; species Ephialtes manifestator. Next base: position 44,884,081 of record OZ019969.1, on the reverse strand, counting down.
AATTGCAAGAAAATTATATTTCATCGAATATTGAAAATTCAACTAAGTTGATCGAACTTTTCCATTTAGGAAAATGAAAATATTGGACGAAGAAAGAATGAATAAAAATGATGGGGCCTTCGGGGCCGACCTACCGTTAGAATCGAACGTTCAAGTACCGATAATAGAATCATAAGGAAACATGATTTATTAAGGTGAACAATTATAAATGAAAGAATTACAAGACAATTAACTAAAAATCATAGTCTTGGGAAAAGAATGGATTTTGTTTTCTTTTGTTTTTTTGTTTTTTTTTTTTTATTTCATGCAGGTGCGTGTAAGATAATCCTGGTCACAGCCTTCCTCCTGGAAGTTGATTCGTTCACACACTTTTGCCGGACAACAGTGCAGGAGTGAAGCCTCTGATGGGCAAACGGAAATTCCTAGCAAACATTGAAGCGGAATGCTTTGACGTGAAATCAATGTATCTTCCAGCCGAGTGCAGATTACCCACCAAAAGCTACCTCTTACTTTTTCATCATCCTGCTCTAACTCTCCTACGACTTCTGCTGGTGTTTCTTCCCACGTGAAGCCGTGCACACATGGCAACAAAAACAAAAAAAGAATGTAAAAAAGAACGGAATTGGCCTTTCCCTCTCTGTCTCTTTAGCTTAGTGCGTGAGACGATATACGGCGTCGCGATAATAATATCATTTGACCCCATTTTATTTTATTTTTTCTGAACTAGATCGAAGGGCTGATGTTTATGCTCTTTGCGAATCCGTGTATGTATATATATATATATATTATATTATTTAATTAAATATAGCAGTTTATTGATAAAAAGTTGCAGTACTTGTACATTTGTATTTTCATTGAGAGTGTATAGGAAAATATGAGGATTCATCGAGATGGGTTGGAATGTAGTGTATATATGCACGTGGTAGGTATTAGACAGGTGCAGAGGCGACGATCGAAGAGCTCGAGATTCGTTGGCTGTTCTCCTCGAGAAACCGCCGATTTTTCGGGCGCGAAACTCGATCGAGTGAAATAATCGAGTTTCCCGAATAAAATCATGTGAATATAGTGTGCAGCAGAGAGTGAATAATACGTCTATTGGCGGTGACGCGCACTAGTGACGTCACTGGTCAACACTTGTACGTGTACGTCGAGACCGTAACGAAGATCCGAAGATGTTAGTCGGTTTAGCGAGCCGTCGTCTCGTTTGCTAACTAAAAATAAATAACCCGTCCTCCGAGGAAAAGCCCACGTAATGTTGGTGGTATTGGGATTTTCGTGCGATCCCTGCGCGGCGTTTAACGAGAATTCGCTCGTTTTCGCGGATAGCTTTGGCACCCACGCTTCTCCCGACTTGTCGATCCCACTACTCAATCCCCTTCTCCCTTTACTCTCCTTACTTATCATTATCATCGCGCTTTTACGACATTTCCAATTGCCGCTTCTGCTGCACTATTGCCGCCCGGCTTTTAACCTCAAACTTATCATCGAGCTACGTAATAGACATATTACAAACCCCAATCAAAAATAATAATTTAATATTTTCTATATACTCGATATATCATTGCTTTACTTGGGACTGCCATTATGATAATTAATAAAATGTTATTTCGATCAAACAGAATTTATTACATATATATTTCAAATAGATGCCATATTTAATTAAAATCAACACAGAGAAATCTTGTTGTATACAATAGTTATATATATATATATATATATAGCTTGCGTTGTATTCTCGCAGATTTGGTCAAGTATATGAAACACTTGAGCAGCACATATACATTCTAAAGTTTGAATTTGAAAATTACAATTGGCGTCTGTCTGGGCCCATCGCCGACCTTGCTGGCCTCGTTGCTGACTCGCTTCCTCCCGCATTTCCTATGCAGCTTTTAGTATTTGACCGTTCAACCCTCAAATGTGGTGAAAAGAAGCGACTCGGTCGAG